>RJWH01003274.1:12500-52500 GCA_004363575.1 Solenodon paradoxus | reverse complement strand
TATACCTAGCATCATATAAACCTAGGACCTAGAGACAGCTGTCAAATTACACACACACACACAACATTACGAGAAAAAGAAGTTTATAGAATGTATTCTCTAAGATGAAATTTAAAAATACTTTATTTAAAGTCCTCAGGTGAAGACTTGACTCTCCTCAAAAAAAGTGACTTTTTTTTATAGTGAAGGTCAATACTCCTTGCCAAATTTGTTAATGTGTAGGCCTTTGATTATAGTTTCTTTGAAAATAAGAATTCTGTCTGATTTATCTATATATTCCCCCTTGTGCCTCAGGGAGGGAGGGATTTGGTCAATAAATAGGAACCTATTAAATATTCTTTAGTGAGTAAATAAAGACAAAATTTACATGAAATGTTTTTAACAATACATATTGATTCCATGAAGGAATGTGTAAATTAACTACTAGTAACATCACGCCACCCTGGGTTCACAATTCTGCTTAACAACATATGGTTTGGGCTAAGACACTCCTAAACCCTACACATGGCTCTCCTGGGCCGAATGTGTGCTCCCCAGAGATCCATTATCTGGTAGGTTTCATTTACCATCTGACTGCTATAGTAATTTGACTTAGGAACACTTTTCTAAAACTTTAAAATTTATTTTAAAAATCCGACTCAACAAGCGCTAATACTAATTACTAGCTGTGGTAGAATGAACATTGGATGTCACTCCCACACAAGACATCTAATTTCTAATATCCATAAACTAAGGATATGTTACCTTGTAAAGTAAAAGGGACTTTACACATGTGTTAAAGAACCCTGAGATAGAAAGGGTATCCTGAATTATCCATATGGACTGAAAATAATCACATGACTCTTTGAAGATGGAAGAGACAGGCAGAAGGGTAGACCAGAAAAATTAGGCTGACTCTATCTCCTGTTTTAAACAGGCCAGTATCAATTGTTTTCATATTTCCCTACCATCAGTTTTGTCCCATTATCTATAAAGCTGGGCAACAGGGGTAGTTGAGTTGGCCTAGGCCCAGTCTATTGAGGAAGATCAAAAAGTCCCATCCTGTTTTGAAATACGGTCAGCCTCAGAAAAATGCAACCTCAAAAAGACTCAGCTTGCCATTGCTAGTTTTGAAGACAGAGGCAGTGGGTCCTGAGTCAAAGAAAGCAGGCAGTCTCTAGAAGCTACTAAAAAAGGCAAGAAAACAGATTCTCCCCTAGAACCTCCAAGGCAATGCAGACCTGTCAACACCTTGATTTTAGCTCCTGAGAACCATTTCAGATTTCTGACATTCATATTGTAAAATAATAAATTTGTGGGTTGTTTTATTTTTCCCCTCCCCTGACCTCCGGTCTGGAACCAGGGTCCATGAGGAGCCACACAGTACGCCAATTTGTGTTGTCTTAAGTCATTACATTTGTGGTAATTTATCAGCGCAGCAAAAGAAAACTAATATAATGTCTTACACATACTGTAAAGCATTATTCAAAGTTTCTGAAGCAGTAGTTTATTAGTTGATGGAGATGCTGATATGGTAGCTATAAACTAAATAATAAAGATTCATGTAGTTTAATATACTTAACATAACTGCATTCAATTTCTTATTCCAACCTTGTGTTCTAGTTTACATAAAATATTTAATCTATTTACTTCTGAGTATAGGCAGTAGAAGTTTTTATTTATCTTATAAATTTAAGCAAAACACATTCATATTTCTATATTTTTTCAACAAATATTTATTGAGAGCTAACTGTGCTCCTGTTCTAAGCCCTGAAGATAAAAAAATAAGGTAGTCAAAATTTCTGACTTCTTAGAGCTTATATTCTACTTGGGGACACAGAAAACAAATGTAAAAACACATTATAAATTAAAAAGAAAAGGAGGTTCCACCCCTCTATAGCTCAGGTGCCTACGGCACAGGTTATGAAAGCAATGGACATATTCAAGAAAGATATGGAAAGTTCAAGATCCAGGACTAGAGAGGGAAAAAGATAAAAAACATATAATAAAGGAAAAAAAGACTAAAAAAATGCTATATGTGTGGAGGAAAAAATATACCTGAGAAGGGTAAAGAGAGTAATACAAGTTACTATTTTAGATACATGTGGATAAATTAAAAATATATATTTGGTCTCTGCCCTAAATTCAGCTCACAGCTCCAAAAATGTTAGAATTTCCTGATGAAAGTGTCTTTTATTATTCATCACGCCCTCCTTTTGATTAAAGGGGAGTTTCTGCTAATGAGGTGATTTTGAGTGAGGCTCTACTTAGTCTTAGATTGATCGCTAGAAAGACCAGAGAGAACTTTGAGCCCCACCTACTAACCATGAAGAAGGGAAGGGAAAGCTGGAAACTGAATCCATTACAACTACAGAACAAAGTTCAGAAAGCTTCCAGGCTGGTGAACACCCTCCTGTGTGGCAGGCGGTACCTCAATTCCAAAAGAAACAGAACACAGAATCCTTCTAAAACTCTCCCAATATACTCTTCATCTGACTATTTATTTGCAGTCTTATAACAAACTGGTCAACCTAAGTGTTTTTCTGAGTTCCATAAACAATTTCAGCAAATTATCAAATCTGAGAAAGAAATCATGAAAACCATTTATAAGTGATCTGTCATAAATACAGATGGTCTAGGACTTGCAACTACTATTTGAAGTCAGTGGAAGTCTTGTGGGACTAAGCCCTTCACCAGGGGTCTGCAATAACTGTGGGTAGTTAGTATCAGAACTGAGCTAAATTGCTAATCAGCAAGTTGGTTTTGGAGAACTGGTTATTCATGTACAAAAAGATACCATGCATTTGGTGTCAGAGGACAAAAAAAAAGCCTCTCAATAAGTTAGTCACTAGATTGTGTCTTTCTAAAGAGGCAACATCTCAGAAGAAAATTCTGGGGGAGATTATTTTAGGAATACAGAATATTAAGTATACAAGTTTTAATAAAGAATATAAAATTTGATAAATCAGCAGAGACCAAATATTGTAGATCCTTGTAAACCACGACAATAATTTTATTTTTAAGTGTGATGTAAAGCCCTTGGAAACTTTTGAGAAGAAAAATGAAGTGGCATGCTTTATATTTCTAAAAAGATTACTCAGGCTGTTTTGTGGAGGATGGACTTTAGACAGGCAAGAATAAAAGCAGAAGAAACAGGGAAGAGATTATTGTGATAATCCAAAAGATTGCGAAAATATTTGAAGTTTATATTTTAGACACAATGCTGACATGCATTCCTTAATGTAAATGATGTAGGTTGTTAGTAAAGGAATCAAGGATTATCTTGAGTATAAATACTGAATAACTGGAAAGTGTGGTATTATTTATTGATTTATGGCAGACTGGGAGTGGAAAGGTTGACAGTAAGAGGGTTGGTAGTAGAGTGAGGATCATTTTCATGGATAAGGCCAATGAAATTACATGGTTCTCAAGCCCAAAAGGGCCCCAAATTGGGGTTTAATGCTCTCTCTTGGCCATCTTAATTATTAATAACTTTATATTTGATTTTGTTTTGTAAGTGAAATCTAATGGGACACCTGAGCCTTAATTCACATGTAGCTATGCCTCCTGCTAGTACCCTACTTCCCTAATTTGAGTTTTTAGCAGATACTCGAGGCTCTGCCAGCCTCTCCCACCCCAGTACCTCCAGTGACCTCTGAGGTCTTCCATTCCAGTGCATATGTTTATCCCATAATTTCCCCTACTGATCCCACATGCAGATACCTAGCATAACCCAGCATAAAGGTGGTAATACCCTTGGAAAAGTCAGTGGACCAAGGGAAGGGGATGTTTGCCTTGACAATCCTGTTTCCAGCAAAGGCACTACCTGTAAGTCCTGTGACTGTGATCTCTCTTGGCTCTGTGATCGGCTATATTTGTCCATGATTATTTTTCCATATTCGAAGGACCACAACATTAAATAGTAAATGAAAAAAAAAAAAAACACCATAAAAGTTTAGCGTGTAGAAGGAAAAAAAGTTTTATATTTTAATGCATTTGTGACATTTTTCCCTACTTTTGAACAGAGGTTCCTATGTTTTCATTTTGTACTGGACTTGCAAATGCAAGATCCAACTGGAGTTGAAAAATACTCCTGTTTTGGAAATGTTAAGTTTGAGGTCCCAACACCTACTTAAAGACTCGTTGAGCAGGCAGCTGAATATACAAGTCTAGAAGGAGAATAAGAGGAAATCAATGAAATAGTCAGGCATGAAGGAGTAATCAGCATATAGATGATACCTTAAAACTTTCAGACTTGTCCTGCCCATCTGGCCACCTATCGAGAACATGTAAATTATAGAAGACATTGCTATGTGTAGGGAGAGCTCTATTTTCTGACCTTGACCTGTCTCAGTGCTGTGTGGGCATACCAAGAAGTATTCCTCACGCCAACTGGTCTTTTAAGTGACACCCATTTCCATTATAAAACACACTAGGCTGATAAGATTCCTCATGACAGACTTTGTTATCAGAATTTGTCCATTCTGAAATCACTGATATATTCAAGGTCATGAATGTGAAGCAAATCACTCCCAGGTTCTCCTTAACCCAACTACCAAACCAGCTCCTATGGATCCACTGACTCTCACTTGACTTGGTTCTTAAAGGCCGACCTAGAAGATTTGGTTAATCATTCAAGCTTATATCACTGGTTTCAACCAACTCTGGTACAAGAAACTTTAGCCAGAGACCCTTGATAGAAAATGCTGCCAGGCAATGATCTAGTCTATTCTATGATCTCCATTGTAAAGGGTTCATTTTACTATTACTCCAGGGGGTGTGGAAAATTTAACACAACCCACCATTCCCAAACCTCACTTTGCCAGTTCTACTCTTCTTATTCATCTTTGAGTTGCTACCATCTTTTGAAGATGGTGATCTGGATTAAAAAGCCCTTTCTTCCAGATTATATACCCCATCAGTGCTTTGTGAAATTCAAAACTAAGAATTTACAATTTTTCTATTTTTGTTTCTTTTTCATTAAGTTCTCCTAGGAAGCTCAAATGGAGTCATTTAAGAAGAAAAATAATCTCAAATCAAGCAAAATATTCTTCTTAAAAACAAAATTTCTATACTGAATCTTTGAATTCCCCCAAAATTCACTGATGACACTTAGGTATCTGGAAGCGGGGACTTTGGGAAATAATTAGGCTCCATCCTCATGAATGGGGTTAGTAACCTTAGAGAGACTCCAGGGAACAATCTCAACACTCCCATCATGTGAGGGCACAGCTAGAAGATGGGCATTTTGAACCAAGAACAGGCTCTTATCAGACATAAAATCTGCCAGTGCCTTGATTTTGAACTTCTCAAGACTTCAGAACTATGAGAAATAAATGTTTGCTGTTTAAAACACCCAGTCTATTTTTATTATAGCAGCTTGGGTGAATAGACTAAGAAAAAGGTCATTCTGTCATTAAAGTACATCTTGTAGAAATATACTTTATGAATTCATCTCATAAAGTATGTCAGTATTCTGAATCACTACATCTTTGGTTCTATTCCTCAAGGCTACTAGGTCATGAAGAAAAAGGTTTCTACCATTTGGAGTTCAGTAAACCTCTTCAAAACCCACACGCCCAGGGAGCCAAGTGTCCCACCACAGTTCTAAATCCCCTGCAGAATGGGACTAAACTTATTCACTAAAATAAAAGGATCTTGCTGAGAAGCGAATGATTAGTTCTACTCAGCGTTTTTAAACCCTTAAGAGTATAAGGTCTCATTTGACTCAGTGCTCGGGATAAAAAGCCTTACCCTGTGGAGCTTCTCCCTCAAAGACTCTGCTCTGAGCATTTGCTCACACACTGACCTCCTTTGATGAAGCTTCCCCTACTGTTCAGTTTCATTGCTGATCTCATCTGCTGTCCCATCCAAGATTTCTCTTTCCTCTCAGTGCTGTTTAGTCTTAAGCACCTTTATCTTTCTAATCATGGGAAGTCCTTTATGACCTGGCCCAGACCTACCACTCTCCACTGCTTAACTTGGGGCTAAAAACTATACATAAAGTTCTCTGCTCATACGCTATGTCAACAACTCATGATTATGGTACTCTGCCCCTTTATCTGGCACAAACTTCTCCACTTTGTTAGACTGACTCCTGATTATCCTTTGTGACTTAGTGTAAGAATCACTTCCTTCCTGAAGTCTACTACGGTATGTTAGATTAAATTTTGAAAACAGTCCAGTTTTCTTACCTGTGGTGCTCTTCCCTGAAGGAACTCTATACATCCCAGGTTATTTAACTGAGGAGAGATCATGTATCAAGATTTAGCCAAACTGTACAGTTTGGGGCACAGTCCCCAGTACTGCTCCCACTTTTAATATCAACTTTGGGGAATTTCCAAAATCATTGTGAGGTTTGGTAACTCACTAGAATGACTCACAGAATTCATGGAATGTTATGATGCTCACAGTTATGAGTTATTATGGAAAAAGAATACAGATTAAAACCAGTTAAAGGATGAGATTCACAGAGCAGGGCCTGAGGGCTTACAAATGCAAGCTTTCTATTGTCTTCAGGATCCACTAATATCAATGTACAGCAATATAACTCACTTGAGTTTTGAGTCCACAGTTTTTATTGAGGCTTCATTACAGAGGTTGACAGATTTATTGCCCAAACTGTTGAGTTTTGTCTACTGGTCAATTTATATTGCAGCCCCAAAGCTCTTATTTTAAATCACATGCTTGACCTTTCTGATAGAGCCACCGCCCCTACCCCATCCCCAAGTTGTCAAGCCAGCCCTCATCCTACATGAAGACACTCCTATCAGAAACTGAGAAAAATGTTGGACTTCTCTTTGGACAATGCCAAATCCTTTTCTACATACTTCAGCCAATAACATGGAAGCTGAAGTGATGTGTGTCACCTAAAGAGCCAGTGGAGGATTTTCCCTATCTCTTTTTCCCTCTGCTTTATGTTCCAGGTAGGGCTGTTACATCAGTCTGAGTCTCTTTAACTATGAGAAGCAAAGTTCCTACTGAACATATAGCACAAGGATCCACAGCAAAAAACAAACTTTTGTTCATTAAGTCATTGAAGTTTAGAGTTCTTTGATAGTAAATCATAACCCAGCTGACCTTAACTATATATCTAGGAGAAATTTCCTGATTAGATTAGGTGTCTTTTTGTGTGGTTTCATGGATAGGACTAGTACATGCCTTATGAATAGGTCTACACTAATGCATGTTGTCACAAGTTGCTGAATCAGTCAGAAAAGATTTTCTAGTCCTGCCTTTATAGTGTTTTATAAAGTACACATTTTTAAATTGAGTGTTCATATAAAAATCCAAATTTCCAGTTTTTCATAAAAATAAATACCTAAGTTTTGTCAAGTACCTGATTATCAGCAAAGTAACAATTAACTAATCTAATTTAGCTCATGCCTTCCAACAGAAGGACAAAGTCTCAGGCAGACCTAGTTAATTCCATATATCACTTAACTGGTTCCTACAGGCACTGGTTCCTAAAGGGGATGCAACCTCTTCAAACTTGTTAAACAATTACTGGAGAAGGGAAAGGGGAAGAGAGAGAGAGAGGTGATTTTAACTTCCATTAATAATATTATGCTGTTGAAGATAATTTCTTACAAGGAATACAACATAAACTAACTTATTTGGATGGTATTGGAAGATAACAGTATTTGCTTTAAACCACTAATACAAGAGTGAATGTTCAGTGAGCTAGTAACAAACTAGCATTCAAAAATGTTTAAAACTATATTTCCCTTAACTTTACATTTGCAAAATAATTTCTACTTTTCAATAATTTTCATTTTCTGTTAGATTTAATTTATCTGAAATTTCTGATAACATTTTGGGGGGTATAGAATCCATTAATTAAATAATTTCTGATAAATACCATACAGCTACTTATCTTTGAGCTTCCGCATCCCATTAGGGACTGAAGGACCTAGGTGAGTACTAACTGCCTAATCTCTGATTCTGCAAAGGAGTCTGATTTGCCAGGCAACATACATGTGCTTATCGCCATTGAGATAAGTTGGAGCTGATGAGTATCTTCATATTTCTACTGTTGCTTTGGTAGCAGCAGGACCAAATTATATTTTGATATTTACATTAATCATATGTGAAAATCTGAATTAAATGCTTATGTAAATTTAACTCAGTAATATTTGTATCTTACATGCTGAATGGCGTATTCTTCAGGGCTACCTCCCAAATCTCACTCATGACAGTACTTCCCTGATTCAGAGACATGACCCCCTCTTGTAAATACATCATTTAGAATTGATAAGTTTCTCAGTAGCAGTGACTGCTTCTTACATATCTTTATACTTCATGTTCCTCTCTCTCTCTCTCTCTCTCTCTCTCTCTCTCTCTCTATATATATATATATATATATACACACACACAGTCGCTTTGTAAATAGAAAAAAGTCGTAAGAATTAACTATGGTTCCATCTTCTTTTATAATGATTAATCATTACATACATAGAATACCTAATTTGCTAAGAAGTATCAATTAGTCTCAATTTCAAACTGGATTGAGGAGTCTCATATTTCTGACAAATCCAATCACTCTTTCAGAATTACACATTATTGTTTATTACATAGTACTATCAGTGAATTGTATGTTTTCTTTACATAAATACTTATTTCTTAGACGGTCTTACCTTTCTCACAATTGGGCAGTGCTTTTTTATTTTTTCCCCTGAGGTTTGTTTTAGAAAACAGAGACACCATTCCATTCACAGGATTCTTAATTTGAATAGTCAAGTAGTGTCTATTTTTTCCAGTAGAAACTTCCATGAGACAGAAGGGAAAAGTTAAGTTATGCATGTATGTATGTGTGTGTGTGTGTGTGTGTGTGTGTGTGTGTGTGTGTGAGCAAATACATTTTGTGACTGATTACACATTTTGTAAAACAGCTGTAAGGTAGAATGTTGACTAATACCTGGTCACTGTGGTTGCATCTGTTGCCAATGAAAATGTAGCTGAAATACACAAATATTTTTAATTATGCTGTATGGGTGTTTCCTTGCTGCCAAAAAGGAAAATAAGCTGCACAACTGTTTTGTAAACTCCTGTGGTATTCCCACAGCACAAACATTTTGCAGATGTTTCCCTGCAAAAACATTCTAAAACATGTAATACAGTTGGCTGCCTTTCTTACCTAAAAGTTATTTTGCAACAGCAGTTTCACTTTGGATGCATCTTATTACTGGCTTTTGTAGTGAACAAATGAAGATGAAAAAAAATTCTTGATGTGGACATAACCTAATTTGCATTACTAATATTATAATGCTCTAAAAATTTCTCTAATTTCTGTCACAAATGAACATTACAAATTCAAAAGAAATAAACAGGAAAAGGAGGGAGAGAGAGGTCTCTACAGTTCTAAAATCACTATGATATTTAGTTAGGGCCACATGGATCGATGTACCAAGATGTTGTCTGTAAGACTGCCTTATGATCTCTACCCTATACCACTCCAACAAGAACTCTTGTGCTTTGTGATATAGTTTGGCAACAAAGAATGAAATCGTGGTAAAGGAGAGGAAACTATATTGCATCCCAAGGAAAATTTAGATTTAGTGATCTCCAATCTACACAAACTTTCAATTAGCTCCTACTTCTCCTTTATCTACATACCCAGAATCTAGATTAGAAATAGGGCTGTATCAACAAACTGGAAAGAAGAAACAGTAACGGCACAGGTGAATTTAAAAAAAATTAAGATACATCAAAAAAATCTATAATATTAATATATATTCATTATATATATATATAAAGAAAATAAAATTTAAAGCTTTAATGTCTCGCTTGATTGACAGGGACTCACTAACAAACAAAAAAGACTTCACAACACTTTAAGTTTGTGTAAGAACTGTTTGAATGAAGAAATAAGAGGCACAAACTGAATTCGACTGAACTGCTTACAATTTGTATAAACTTGGAAATTTTAGTTAATCTCTCTAAACCTCTATGCCCTTATGATGTTAAAAATAATAGCTAATGGTTAAGTTTACCATCAGCCCAACATTGATTTATGATTAGTACATGTTATCTCATTTAACTCTCATAGAAATCTTATGAGAATTATAAATCCTAAATTATTGTCTCCATTTTACTGATAATGAAAGCAAGGAACAAAAAATAAGAATTTATTTTTATTTAAATATTTAGCAAACCAATATGTTGAACCTTCTTCAAGATACTCTAGAAATATTAACAAAACCTCTGTTAGATTTAAGAAGCTGGTATGTTAATCTTCACTTTACAGATGAGGAAACTGAGATACAGACAGGTTAAGTAATTTTCCCAAAGTCACAGTCACTAAGTGGAAAGGGAATTTAAACACACAGAGTGTGATTCTAGACCACATTCCGAAAACCACTAGACACTATCTTTGAGGGTGACTATAAAGATTGAATGTTATATTGGCACATGATAATCATAAACATTACTATCCTAAGTTTATTTTGAAGATTATGAAAATTCTCACCTAGGATGTTCCTGAATCATATATAATGAGGGTACCAAGAAGATATTCCAGACATCTTTTTAAACCCTGCTCTTTACTAGGCAATTTTGAAAACTAGCAATCTGGGGTAGTAGTTATCCAGTCACATACAGCCTTGTAGATCACTATAAAGACCCACTTTTGTTCTTAGGCAAAACGCTATTGACGGCATGCCCTGGTGAGCAGTGGCAACGTCAATTGCCTCTGAAGGACGAAGGCCACATACCCCTGGGTTCCACCAAAATGGAAAAAAAATGAAGTGCTTCTTCCTCCTCTCTCTTCCTACTTATTTGCTTAATGGCCTTCATGTCTGCTTGTATCCTTCCTTAAAAAAATAAAAATTAAACACTATTGGTGAGTTTTGAGCAGTCATAAAATGACCTAATTTTAACATTTTGATGGAGTTACTCTGGCTACTGTAGTGAGAAAAGAACTGCAAGGGAGAAAGGACCTACCTACTGCATATATATTGACCAACCCATTACCTCTTTAGTGAGTTTTGACCAGATAAAAACTTTTTGTATCTATAAAAATTAGTGCTTTGTTTTATAGCATGATAAACTGACACGGCTGTGCGATATATTTCTTTTATTATTCCCTAGAAGTATTATCCTATAACAACAACCAAGACAAAAGCTACTCATTACATAACCTAATGTCTAGCATACCTTTGAAACTATGTATCACTGAATGTTTGAAGGAAGGAGCATGAGTAAGTGAATTAGCTTGCAAACAGCTGTCTGACTGTGAGGGTCCCTCAACCCATTGTCAGACTAGCAGGTTAGAAAGAAATATCGTATTATCGTATTTTGCTGTGTATAAAGCACTTCTGTATATAGAACCCACATTTTTTCTTGCCCAAACTTTCAAAAAATTATGTTTCTTCTAAATTTTGTAATTCAGATTTTTATTTGTTTATATTTAGATTGCAGTTGTCTAGTTAACCCAACAGATATCACAGCAAGTTGGGTTTTCAAATCAGCTGTCATTGCTTTTGCTTTTAATATGGGTTTTGATGTGATCAAAAACAAGCAAAGCTGTTACGCCCTGGTGGGCCACAATTCTCTGGTGTCTCTATGGAATTTTAAGTTACATCACATGCACCTAACATACCAAGTAAAGAGTAAACAGAGAAAATCATGAACATTCTCTTGGGAATTTTACCTAACCAAGTTTGGAAGTAAGATATCCCATTGAATTTAATCACAGGGAAATCCTAATTGCAAGGAATCTAGGAAAGGCATAAGAGTGAGCCAAATCCTTGAGGGACAGATGAGGCAAAGATTGAGTGTACTCCAATGCTTATGGTAAAAACGCACATACTTGCTAGTAAAGCGGGGCCAGTCGTTCATATGATTAGATACTTTCATGCTACTTAGTGAATAATCTTGACTGGTGACAGGATAAAGTAGACTTTCTTATACCCATTCAAATACTATAATATATACTTTAACCACACTTATATCAACATTAGGGATGTATAATAAAATAACAATATGATAGAAAATTAGTTATTGAAAGAAAATAATTGGATACAAATTAGAGCTCTTAAAACTGCTAAATGAAATTTTACTTGGGTTTTTATTTGAACTATTTATTTGAAGGGTCTATTTTACTTTCTAGGCCTACCTCAAAAAGGCCTTTTCTGAAGTCTTTATTAACACTTTCCTTCTTACAAGACATTAATTTTACTCTTATCTGTGTTCCTATAGAATTTTATACTCCTCTAATGAGTATAAGCTTGTGTAAATAACATTTTAAACTACTTTAAGCCTTATCTTATTACACTGATTCTATTTGTTTATATGTGAACTCCTGAGGGCATTGTAAATATTTTTGCTCAGAGTGGATAGTTAATGATCTTTAAAACAAATACAGTAATGCTATTTCTCTGTTAACATCCTTCAAGTTCCCACTGTTCTTAAGACAAAATTCTGTTAAAGATAGACAAGATCCTTCATGAACTGCTCTATAACTTATCTTCTATCTTTATTCATATTCTCTAATGGATTTCTTTCATTTCCTCACAAGACTCGAATTTTATCACCTCTGAACTTTTGCAACTGAGTTTTCTTCTGGAATTCTTCCTACCCCTTTTCACCTGGAAAATTTCCATTCAGCCTTCCAGCTGAGTTATATACTTATTTGAGAAACCTTCATAGAGCATCCTATACGTCGAAGGGTTTCCATTATCTTCTTGTATACTAAGCAGTACTTTAACATAATACATGTGGTTTATTGTAAATGTTCATTTAATAGTCCCTTTCCCATTAGACTACATTTTTCATAAGGGAGACATCATTTCCATTGAAACCCATGAATCTCTCAACACCTAAATCAGTGCCTGACAATATAGCAGCTGTTTAATAACTATATGTCAAAGGAATGATTGAAAAATGCTCACTGGAATTAATTAGGATTGGTCCCATTAACATTTATTGAGATGGAGCTATGAGCTAAGTGGAGCCCATCTTACTCCAGAACTTTATTTTTCTGAAAACTGTATCCCTTCACTACTTACAAATATCAAATCCATCTCATCATCCCCTATGTATAAAACTCCCATCATCGTGATAAACATCACCACTAATCCTGGACAAACATGCCTATATAACCAGTCAAATTTGCTTTCTCTCCCTATTTCTCTATTTCATTACTTTCTTAGTAACTCATGCCTAAAAAATCTCAGAATTTTTTAACAGTTCCCTCAGATCTCATTAGTTTGTTTCTAAGCCTCACAGAGTTGACCCATGAAAGGTATCTTGAATTTATCCTTTTCTTTCCAGTCCAACTGCTATTCCCATAGTTCAGGTTCTCATTACTTGTCACCTGATCTAATTCAATAGCCTCCCAGGGTGTCTCTTCACTTTTATTCTCTCCCTCTTCCAATATACTTTACACATTGCAGCCAGAGTAATTGACCCAAAGGTCAGTTCATTCCCCTACTCAAAAACCTTCAGTTACTCCCCATTTTTAACCAAAAAGAGCAGCAAATCCTCGGCTTGGCATTCAAAGGCCGATATAATCTAGCCCCAATTTATCTTGTCTTTCCCAGTCTTATTTTATAATACTCCCCCTCACTGTAGCCAAATTAGTTTTATTTTCATTTCTAGAACTTACCTTGCACTTTCTCACTTTTGTGCTTTACTCATATTCTATCCACTAAGTTAGACATGCCTGCCTTCCTACAAACCTGCTGTCTTCTCTCATCTTTTTCTACAGGGAGTTTCAGTCACACCATCTGGGTGTTTCACAAATGGAATGGATAGAATTTTGAAGTTAAGTAATTCACTTCTGAATATCTTCTGTATTTTTTTTCTTTCAAACATTTCTCTCCTCTTTTCTTCAGTCTACATTCAGCATTTATTCTATTATTTCTGTAATCTAATTCAGGGTATACTGTGCCCTCTCTGTCTTAATTTGTGGTTCTTTTATTAAGTTTGTTATAATATAAAGAGCTGGAGTGGCTACATTATAAATAGTTCATTCATTGCTTTATTGAATGAAAAATACATTTAAACATCAATGAAATATACTACCTACCCTCCACCCACCCCCGTATTTTGGTTGGCTGAGGATAATGTTATCTCCATTCAGTGGCATAATGTTTATGATATGGATTAGCTAATAAATTCATCTCATCTACCATGAATTGAACCCTGTTCAGTTGTACTTATTTAGGTTTCCCCAAGAAGGAATATTACAAAATATAACTATCAGTTAATATTCTGCATCATTTAGGTTTACTGAGCTTAGAATTTGGTCAAAATTTAAAAATTAGAGAGGACTTCTAGTTCTGACCATGAGGAAATAAACAGATCAAACATGACTTCTTATTACAAACAGCTAGAAAGCTAGACAAGAACCTATAAAGCAATTGTTCTCACACATTAGAACTGTGGCAGACCAGGGCTATGATGACTGAAACAGGAAAAAATTGAGCAAATCCTATAATTTTCCTGACTTTTTGTTTAAAGACCAGTCTGGGAAAGGGAACCCGAGCAAATCACAGCAGTCTTGCAAAGTAAAAGAGACAAAGACCAAAGTTCATAAAAGCTGAATTGGTTGGAATTTGTAGACCAATATATTGAGGAGGAAGCTATACAAGTATATGATTCCATAAAGTTCCCTAGAAATAAAAAAACAATTTTTTTTCCCCCTGAATTCTAAGGTACACGAGTACTACTGTAAGATACCTTGAGACTGGGCAAAGAACCATTAAAAAATAGCTATTATTGTGAACTGTGAAATAAATAGTTCTGAGAGTTCACGCAGGGCACTAATACATTAAATTTTAACCAGCCAGAGTGGAGAGACCTCATGAAAACTCAGGACTTGAGTAGATACCCAACATGGGTAATGCCTAGTTAACACAACTAAAGTAACACTAGAGTTGAGTTAAAAAAAAATACCACATCTGTGATAAAAATTTAAAAATAAGCCTGAAAAGAATGAAGTTGATTGATAAGAAAACTTACCTATTTCTCAAAATATTCAGTATTCTTTAAAGAAAACCAAAAATTCAGATATACAACAGTATATTTATAATGTCTAGCATCCAATAAAAAATTACTAGACATATGAAGAAAATAACTAATATAAAAGACAAAAACCATTTTTAATTCCAGAAATAACATAGATGAAAGAATTAAAAGAAGAGGACTTTAAAGAAGCTGTTATAAAGGCATTAAAGAACTTAAATGAACATATGAATATTAAAAGCAAAGAAATTGAATATATTAAAAAATAGAACTTCCATGCAAAAATGAAATATAATATATGAAATAAAATACTCACTGAACAAGCAACAAATAGATAAAAAGACTGTTGACTATTAAGACATGAAAAGAGAAAGTATGTAAAATAAAGCACAGAGGGAAAAAAATTAAAAAATGAATGGAGTCTCGGTGGTCTTGGAATAACACTGAGAAAAATATCTGAATAATAGGCAAATATTTACTAAATTTTATGAAGCCAACAGATTCACAAGTAAACTAAATAAAACACAATTTAAAAAATATATACAGCATAATATATCATAATCAAAATGTTAAAATACAGTAATGAAGAAACTTAAAGCACTTAAGAAACAAGACACATTACAGAGAGCAAAGACATTACAACTACTTTCTCATACAACTGAAGTTAGAAGATACTCAATGCAATGTTGTCGATGTGGAGAAACAAAAAAAAAAAACTTCAATCTGAAATTCTGTAACTAATGAATACATGTAGTTCAACAATAAAGGCAAAATGAAGACATTTTTCCGTTAAACAAAGTCAAGAGAATTTCCAATAGACATGCAATACCAAAAAGATAAAGGAAAATGATCTAAATGGAAACATAAATCTGTAAATGATCTAAATGGACATTTGGATCTCCACTAAAGAATACGTACTATTGGAAATAGCAAATATTTAAAAATATAAAAAGATATTTTTTTCATTTTAAATTACTTTAAAAGATAATTGACTATAACAAAATGCCAACGCACCTGAGGTTAATGATTGAGAACCACAAAAAATAACAGCAGTAACACAAAAAAATGAAGGAGGAATGGAAAGACTTCTACCTTGCATATTATGTAGTACAATATATTTGAAGACAGACTAAGTGAAAGACAGTAGTGAATATACAATAGAATACTAAAAATAGTCAATCAATTAGAAGGCAAGTTGAAAAAAATAGCAAAGAATGTACTTCCTGGAGGCCTAGTGTTCTAGCATACCTGGGAGCAGTCCCACATATATCCTAAGGTCCCAGGTTCAAGAAACAGGACAGGGGGAAGCAACCTATATGAACAACTAAATAAAAAAATAAGTAAAGTGCTTTCTTTTCCTCTCTCTTCCTGCCTGCCTGCTGGTTATCAATCCTGCCTGTACCTTTCCTTTAAAAATAAATAAATAAATAAATAAATAAATAAATAAATAAATAAATAAATGAGCAAAGAGCAGGACCTATAGAAAACAACAACACTGTAGCCTTAGGCTCAGCTATCTTGATAACCACATTAATTTTAAGTGGTCTAAACAAACAATTAAAAATCATTACCCAAATTTTATAATGATAATAAATTAAGTTCAATAAAAAGACACAGATAAGCTTAAAATGGAAATTTGTAAAGACAACACAAAAACACTAATCATCAAGGAACAAGAGTTCTATTAATGTCAAAGTACAATTTATAAAAGAAATATTTTCAGAAATTAAAGGAGATCTTATATAATGACAAAAGGTTAATTAATTAAGACATAATGCTGAATATTTTTGCACCTGTGTTAGCAGCCTCAAAGATAACTCCCATTGATTGCCACTTTCTTAAACTCATACATTTTTACACTCCATTCCAACACTATATATAAGAGATGAAATGTACATTCAAAAACATAGGACATACATGATGCAAATTCTGATAAAAGATTATAAAAATGATTTGTGAAAAATCTTCAGATATTAAATTGAGTAACACATTTCTTAATATACCAGGTACAATTTTTTAATATTTTAAACTAAATAGAAAAGGTAAAATAGCGTAATAAATTTGTGAAATTCAGACAAAACTATGCTTCAAGGAATATCTATAATTGTAAATTATTAAAACTGAGAATGGTAACCAGTAAAATAAAACAGAATAACAATAGAGAATATCAATTAAATAAAAGCTGGGTTTTAAAAACAATCTATCACATTTATATATGTATAACTAGGCACATTAAGAAAAAAATGATAGAAAATGTGATGATTTTTATTAGAAATATAATAGATATCACTACAGACACTATACAGTTCACTATTTGAACAAACTTCTAAGATATCTGACAATTAATAACCCAATAGATAAATTAGTCCTAAAACATAAGTGAAATTAGAAAAATTAGAAAATCATTTTATTAGGTATATATATTACCCTAATTGTCCTGATAGAAAAATCAGAACCAAACCAAGCTATCTCCCATACAAAAACAAAGCAAAAAAGGAAAAATTAAAGATCTAGATGGAAAAATGCTTAACATATATTAGTCAACTGAATATAGTAGTATGGTAAAATATACATCATGATCATGTATGGTTTATTCCAGGCATGCTCCTGGGCTTATCTTTTAAAAAAATCTACCATAAAATACACCATATAGACAGAATTAAGGAATTACATCATAATCTTAATAGTGCAGAAAACGCATTCGGTAATATTTAACATCCTTTGGTTAACAACTTTCAGTATAACTAGGAACAAAAAGAACTTAAGAGTATCCACTAAAAAATTGCAGTTAATTTTTATAATTGTAAAACATGGATGCATTCTTCTTAAGATCAAGAATAAAGATGTCTATTCATACCTTTACCAAAGTAAAGATGTCAACTTGTATGAATGATGTGCGATAGGACAACAAAAGGACTTGAGGCATAAATATCTGAAAAAAGAAATAAAGCAGTTTATTCACAAGTTATGTTGTAATTTATTTTCTACAAAGATTCTATGGAAGAAAAAAAATCACTAAAGGGCAAATTTATCAAGCTGTAGGATGCCCAATCTATCTACCTGTCTATATATCTATACATATATTTATGCATATGTCTATATATATAAATTCAATTTCTACATGCTCATATATAACTTAAAAATGGATCTCTGCACCCCATGGTGGAGTAGGGATTGGGCACACAGTCCACAGACATCCCCAGGTCCCAGGTTCATGTGCCAGGACTGGCAGAGGAAACCAAGACGAACAATTCAATAAAATAAACAAAGTGCTTCTCTTCTCTCTTCCTGCTTGCCTCTGCACACTTTCATCCCTGCCTATACATTTCTTTTAAAAAATATATTTTAAAGAAAAATTGATCTCAAAAATAACAATTATAATAACACTGAATTACATATTTCATCATAAAATTTTCAAAATATTTGCAATACCATTAATAGCTACAGAAAATTGTTTAAAAAAGATCTTAATAGCAATATCATGTTATGAATTAGAAGACAGTACAATTAGGTTGGTAATTCACTCTGAATTGTTCTATAAAATCAATACAATCTTAATCATAATCCCAGTAGGCTTTTTTGATAGTATTTGCAAGTTGATTCCAAGTTTATTAGAAATGAAGCAAAGACTATCAAATAACATAGAGTTCTTTTTAAAGTAACATTATTAAAAGTGTGTTAATGATAAGGGTAAGCATAAAATTCACCTCAAAAGACTGGATAGCTTAGTAACAGATCCACATCGATCTGGGTAATTGACAGCTGAACACGTTGCCAAATTAATTCAATGGGTATTTTCAACAAATTTTGATGAAGCAAAAAAATCTTTATATAGAATACAAATATCTCATTCCTTACCTTATACTAAGCTAATCTGATGTAAATTATAGACTTAACACAAAAGCTAATGCTCTTATTAGACTCCAGGATAAACATGAAAGAAATTCTTTCACTACTTGGAAGACAAATAACTCTTATACAAGGTATAGAAAGCACTAACAATGAAAAAAATTATAAATGGGAAATCACAAAATTAAAAAAAATATTTTTTCTTCACAAGAAACTTATGAAAATGAAAGGCAAGCTACAGACTCCAAGAAAATACAGATTCATATGCATACATATATATAATAAATATATGTATCTGACAAAGAGCTTGTGTCCAGAATATAAATATATATAATAAATATATTTAAATCTCTTACAATTCAATAATAAAAAGACCAAAATCCCAATTAAAAATAGGCAAATTGTTTGAAGAGATGCTTCACTAAAGGAAGAATACAAATGGCCAGTAATCACTTGGAAAGCTGGTCATCATCATTAGTTATATGAGAAATGCAAATTAAGCCACACTGAGATATCCTTACATATTCATAAATTTAAAAAACTGACAACTCCAAATATGGGCAAGGATGAAGAACAATGAGAGCTCTCATATACATTGTTAGTTCAAATATAAAATAATACACCAATTTAGAGAATTCTGATATTTTCTTGTATAAAGTTAAATAAATTTGTACCACATAAACTCAGCAATTCCATTCCTAGTTATTTACCCTAAAGGACTAAAGACATAAGTCCACAGAAAGACATGTAGATAAATATTCATGGTACATTTATACAAATTATTCCATATTGAAAACAACTCAAGAATTCATCAAAAAATGGATGAATAAGTATTTTTGTATATTCATACAATTCATACAATTGAATACAATTCAGTGATTTAAAAATAATAATAAAAGATTAACCACTGGTTAACACTACAGATTAGATCCTAATCCAAATCTTAAAAAAAAATAAATTGTGCTGAGCAAAAGAAACCAGGTACAAAAGAATACATACAATATTTTTACTTCTATGAAATTCTATAACAAGCAAAATAACTTAGAATGACTGAAAGATCATTGTTTGCCTGTGGTCAGAAGTTCTGGAAGGTGATTGATTACAAAAGGGCATGAAGAAACTTTTGGGGTGATGCAAATGTTCGATATTTTGGTTGTAATGGTGTATATGTGATTGTATAAGTCTGTAAAAATTCAAAAAGTTGTAATGCATTTAAAAGAGGTGCATTCTGTTATATATAAACAATATCTCCATAAAGAAATTTCAAGTTTTTAAAGTTATAAACCATAAAAATCATACTGTTTTAAAGTCTGAGAAATAAAACTAACCAAGTACAAAGAATATGTCTTAATAGTGAAAGAAAATGTCGACATGTTTTTAAGTATTAGGATGTTTAAAGTGTAGTTTACAATTTGACCTGATACAGCAAGTACTGCTTTTCAGCCACTCTGGTGGATCAGTGCTTTCTATTCTGTCTATGGCCCTGTATTTCCCTTTGGTTTCCACAACAGCTGGTATCAAAAACTGATGAAGAGATATAAGCATATTATCCACATTCTGTTTTAAACATCTATCAAGAAAATGCATAATAAACACTCAATAAATATTTATCATTACATTTTAAAATATAAACACATTCTCTGTTAAATAAATAAAGTAATCCTCCATGGCCTTCCATGTGGACACAATGACCCCACTAGAAAAATCTTCATTTAAATCTGTTAACTTTTTCTGTGGTTGTGGTCATGTGCATCCAACATAGTTTTGATGAAAACATGAGTCACCGCTTTTATTTAGACATTAACTGATCAAAAACAAGCAAAAACTCCTTTGTTTCTGAAAAACACTGAGCACACCTGAGTTGTTTGCTATTAAAAATTTCAGTAATTAACTGGACTTAATTGCATGCTAGCAGTACAGTATCTCAATTTTCTTTACTATTTTGTTTATAAAATTTAATAGAAAATATCTTATTTAATCATACAAACTGCATTTCATTGTGGTACAGTTATTCTTTTAATCATGTGGGTAATTAAGCAGATAATGTAATTTTAGTAAGGAAATTAATTGGCAGATGCAGGACACCAAAATCAAACCGGCCCAGTGTTTGCTAGATATGACTACAGTCCCTTTCACTTATTATATCAGAATTACAGAGATCCCTTAAAGAGGATCTATGTTCAGCTTCAACAGTGACAGCACCTATTTCAGATGTTACTATAGTACTTTTTATTCATGTCATAATTCTATCACAGATACTATTATAAACAAGTTCTGCATCATTTTCAAAATTAACTCTAGCTACATCTATATTTTAATCAGTAATTCATAACTTTTTATTTGAAAATATATAACCATAAAAACAAGGTTTGCTCTATTTCTCTATTTTTATCTACCAGTCATTAAAAAACATTACCATTATATGAATGAAACTTTTAGTGTCTCTCTATGAGTATCACTTTCATTGTATTAGTTATGTAATGTTTTTACATGGGACATGATTGATGAGGAACATCTATCAGGAAAAAATCATTTTTATATCATGTAAAAAGTGATGCACAATAACTGTTGCTCATTTATGTGCTCCTAGTGCTTAGCATCCACATATCATGTGCATATAATACAACACAACATACATACATATGTACCTTGTGTACACAAATGCTTTTCTATTTTATGGAAATTTTTGAATATGACTTGCTTCTTGACTTAAAAATGTCACCATACTTACAAAACATTAGTGCTAAGAAAAACATCAGTGTGAAGGAATTATTTAATATGAAAAAAGGGGGAGGTGAATACAATATTTACTTAACAAAGAAGAAAATAATAGGGGTGTGAGAATATACTGTATTTCCTCATGTTGGTATGTCTTCTGAATAGAGGCACTTGATTGTCATTTCTGACTATGTTTTTGAGTGTTTGTAAAAAGAACAACCCTGGAAGATAAAGATAATACTGCATAAGAAATGGGCAGGTGTCTATATATTTACAGTCATTGGGTTACAGAACTGTGTAAGTTTAAGATACAACATAATTATTCGACTTGTATATATTATAAAATGATTAATGTAAGTTTAGTTAACATCCATTCTCTCAGATACAAAAAATGATTTTTTCATATGAGCACTCTTAAAATTTACTCTATTAACTTTCAAATATTCCATACAGCAATGTTAAGCATAAATATGTTGTATGTTAAACCCCTAGTATTCATTCATCTTTTAACTTATCACTTATAACCTATTCACTTATAACCTTATATCCACCTTCATTCAATTTTCTCTCTTGCAACCACAATTTTTTTACTGAGTTTGATTTTTGTTTTTGAGATTCCACATATTAAGTGAGATCACATAGTATTTGTCTTCCTTTGACTTACTTCACTTAGCTAGCATAATGACTTCAAAGGTTATCTATTTTGTCTCAATAGCAGAATATTTTTCCTTTTTGTGGTTAGAATATGTTTTCCTTATCCATTAATCAATCAAAAGAAAGAGAATCCGGAATGACATTTAGTGCCTCTATTCATAAGATATATCAACGCACAGAGGTCCAGGATATTCTCACAATCCTATTATTTTCTTCTTTGACATGAAAATATTTGACCTACTTCCTCATTTTTCTGTCTAGGCTACTGTAGACAATGTTGCTATAAACAAAGGGATATAGATAGCTCTTTGACAGTGTTTTCATTTTTAAGGTATATTATCAGAAGTCGGACTGCAGTATCTCATGGTAGCCCTATTTTAAATTTTTTGAGGAACCTTCACTTTATCATTCATAATGGCAATACCCATTTACAATTCTGCCAATAGTGCATTAAATGTTCCCTTTCCTCCAAATCTTCTCCACTTTTTATGACAGCCATTCTATTGTGAGGTGATATTTCATTGTGGTTTTTATTTTCATTTCCCTTACAACTCCCTTAGGATATTGAGCACTTTTTCATGTATTTATGGGTCATCTATACACCTTCTTTAGAAAAATAACTATGTAGGTCCTTTGTCCTCTTTAAAATTTGATTAATTGGGGTGTTTATTTTGGAGGTCCTTTATCCATTTAAAAAATTGGATTATTAAAGGTTTTTGTTTTGTTTTGTGATTGAGTTGTATGAAAGCTTTATATTTCAGATATTAACATCAGATAAATGGTTTACAAACATTTTCCCCTATTTTGCAGATAGTCTGTTCATTTTGTTAATCATTTTTTACTGTGATGAAATTTTTTAGTCTGATATAGTTCCATTTATTTCTTAATTTTGTATCTAGGAATTCAGGTGTCATAACAACAACAAAAAAATCATTGCCAAGACCCATGCATGTCAAGGAGCTTTGTTTCTGTTTTCTTCTAGAAGTCTATAGTTTACAATCTTATATCTATTAGATCTTTAATCCATTTTGAGTTCATTTTTGTTTGTGGTAGAAGAGTCTAATTTCATTATTTTACATGTGAATATCCAAGCTTTACAGCCATTTATTGATAAGATCAATCTTTTTTCTAATTCCTTTGTGAAATATTAGTAGATTATATATGCATGGATTTATTTTTGGCCTCTTTTGTTCCATTGGTCTATGTATTTGTCTTTATACCAGTTCCATACTGTTTTGATTAAGAGCAGGTTTGTTTACTATTCATTACAATAAAAATAATGTCTCCCTCCTTCTGGACAAAATCAGGCTTGCAACTGTCCATCATATAATATTTGAGTTCCCTACCTCAGGACTCCTCTCCAATAAGGCTCCCAGTTGCCTATGCTGGTATCAAATGGCTCTTTCCATCACCCTATGGAAATTCAAACTCAGAGTTGGTATTAATACTGGTACTCTAGCTATTGCTTTTAATAATAAACAGTCATGTTTATCTAGATCACATTAATAGGCTCCTTATATCTCCTCAAGAGAACCACATTCATCCATAGAGTCAGGCTCAGTCAGGTTAGAACTCTTTTTGCTCTCCTGTTTTTTGGTCAGTAACAGGTAGATCATGGGTATTGTTCAAATACTCAGCCTCTGCTGTTTTATGACTCCAGCAGAGAAGATGTACATTAAGTGTCTCCAAAAGATTACATAAAAATTTAGTGATTGGTAAATGACCAAATAATTGATACTTTGTGATGTTGCCACTTTTGCTTCAGATGCCAGTTAATGGCTACTAACCAGATCCTCATGTATTAACAAGGAAAAGACACTGGTATATGTATGCATTCCAGATCCAGATTTTGCTGGAAGGGCTAGGGGAGCAGTCAGCAAATTGACTTATGTTGTATCAATGGAGGGACAGGTGGTAGGAAGTATAAATACAAGAAACAATTGAATAAGCAATGAATACTAGCAGTGCTATTTGTAGAGAAAATAAGATTTCTCAACCAGGAGGAAAATTGTTACCTGGATAAACTTTTTTATGTTATTGAGAATTAACTCCTTCCTACTCTCAAGAATAGGTTCTAAAGTAGAAGAATTTTTTTGTTTTTCAGGTCTTGGTGAGTTCTCTGGATTTCTTTTGTTGTGGAGAATTTGTGTGGTGCTATTGCTGTGAGAAAAGGGGATGAACCCCTAAAGACGACCATATTTTGCCATATAATGCACATTTTGGCTCAAATTTGTGAAAGAAAAATAAGACTGTCCATTATACATGGGTAGTACTAATTCTATTTAAATGTTTTTAATTATTTTATTTATGCTTATGAGTTAAAAGTGTAACTTTAGAAATCAATAACAATATCCATATGCAAAATAATGCCCTGGAATACAATAATTGATTTTGTTGAACTTAGAACAAACTTGCAACAAAAGCAATTTTGACCAATGATTCAATGGAATGAAACAAAGAGTAACATATTGGTGTTCAGAATAAGTGACTCTGATTTGATAAGACAGGTGATGCTGACTTTATTATCATCAGGTGAACAGTGCAACATTTCTCTTTGTACACTTTTGGGTGGGAGCTAGCAACCTAACTGATATTTTTACAAAACTTTAGACATTGCAAGTTTTATTCTAACCGTTATTAAATATGCTAAAGAGCATGGCAACAGAGCTGCTAAGAGACACTCTGGACTTCCTCCCACAGACAGTGTCATCAGATTGTGCAGGCAACAGGAAGGAAAGCTTTTTGCACCTTATATCTGTTCTTGTGTTTTATAATTTATTTGTTAGACAAATTTATTGTACCATAATGTTAAAAGAAGTTAAAATTTCTTTATAATACAAAAAACAAGCACCTAAATATAAACAAATAAAAATTTGAATTAAGAAATTAAAACAAAAAAAATTTTTTCTTCAACATTTGAGTGAAAAAATAAATAAGGCAAAATACTGTATACTGATCTATTAATAATAAACTGAGCGAAATCACTTTATCACTTTGAAAGAGAGAAATCAACAGTGAGCTGGGCAGTAATCTAATCGGGAGTGGGAGCTAGAGAGATTTCTGAGAGCAGATGTCAAACTTTTAAATTAATAGAAACAGTCATAAGGAGAATTTTCTAGATTTATAGATGTCAGGTTCTCAGCTTTCCCTTTGCCATGTGGAGAAACAGTAAAAATATTAGTGTATATTAGTGAATATAACCCTTTGCCAAGACAATCTTTTCCCAAGTTAGATTTATAAAGGTCATTTTTTCCCTTTATTTCTTAATGGGAAATCTAAATTTTAAAGGGAAAAAAACTGAAGCAAAAGTTTTTTTTGGGAATACTCCATTAATATATTTTCTATTAATAACTTCATTAAGAGTGAACATTTTAATAATCAATGAAAGGCAGCTGGGCCTAGCAAAAACTACAGAAGGTATAAAAGATTGCTTAATCCTTTGTCCTATTTCCCAATTTCGGGCCAAATCACTTATAACAAAGATTATGTGAGTGAAAAATCATAACAAAGATTATGTAAATGAAAGTTTTCTCCTATAAGCAAGACAAAGTTATAATCTCAAAACCTGTTATTTATTTGGGGACTGTGTTTAATATTCCCAACCATTTTATAAGAATGAGTTTCTCTTCAGTCCATTTTACTGTTACATAAACTGAGATTTAAAAAAAACAGAATAAATAATATGGGTGATATTAGTGTAAACCTGGGAATTTGAAATTTGACATTGTATCTGAACTCACAGAAAATCTAGCATCCCATTAATAACATTTAATTGACAACTCTGCAGCACTATTATGAGAATGCACTTGCAATTATATTTAATCTACTATTAAATTCCAACTCATGAATACAGAAGTAACCCCTATTTGAAATGTTAATGATGCTGTTTGTGATATATTATGATATATATGATTCTGGGAAGTTAAATATGTGCCATTCAAAATGTCACACATAAATATAGAATCTAACTGAATGATTTTTTTAAAATAACCAACTAAATTACAGAGGTATTAAAGAAAGATCTTTTGAAATTGCCTTCTAGAATAAATGTGCATATATTACCTGTGTTTACTATTGTTCCAGGTATATGAATTAATAGTTATAAGACATACAGTATCTGGTTATTTCTACTATGTAACTGAAACCTGCCATATTAATTGTTTCTTTTAGAAATACAGATAATTGTAATCCAGTGATTGCCTTTGTTCCAAGCAATGGATTTTAATTACATTTGGAAAATGTAATTAATAATAATTACATTATTACAACTGCACAATATTAATTACAATTACATTATAATAAAGAACTCTAATTCCATTTGGAAAAAAAATAGTAGTGATTTTCAATTTCAAGGCATTCTTTCAAATCCTCAATTTTTTTTTTAAAGTTATTGCTATTCTCTTTAAAATAAGTATTTTCTCTTTTTACTCAGTTGACCTCATGGCCCTGAATATAGTCTATTTTTGACTCAATATTCAGCTTTAAATAATAAAAGAAAAGTCAAGTCATTCAGAACCAGTTGATTATTTTTATTTTATTGAATGTTAAAAGGTAACAAAGGGTTATTGATGCTAAAAATTGTTGAACTGGTGTATTTAATTGAACTGACCAATTACAATACTGCAGATGGCAGAAAATGTTTTGTTCTCTAAGTCTTATAAAATAAGTCATTTTATTTGCTGTTAAGACCTAAGTTTTTGAAATACTACCTTTGTGAATCATTTTTATTTATGGATGTGTTTGAGGTTATACCTAGATTCATAACTTGGGATATTATAAATCAATATTAAAAGCTTTGGGAATGAATTTAAAAAACCCTTCATATAAAAGATATGCTAATTATCATCCAAGTTCAGATTTCTTAGTCTGTTCTGGATCATTCTAAGTTTTTAAAATTGTTTTATAATATATGTAGATATCAAATTACCTTTTATAGATAGGTTAATAGCTTCTTTACAACCGTCCAAACTGTAATTTCTAACAATTAGAAATATTCTTAGAATTCCAGGGTGCAATAGATTTCAATAACAGAGTTAGAGGAAAACAGAGGATTTATCTTTACTCTGGTCAATTTCTATCTCTGAGTTTTAAAAAGACTTCCTCCTAGCACAGAAACTGGATGTGCATGGTAAATATTCTACCAAGTTACGCAGCAGTATATCGCAAAATCATTATTATATGCCCCCAAGGAATACCTTAGCTAACAGAACAAACAGTATGAAAGCAAAAGAATTAAGACATACACTACTATTCAGTAGGGATTTGTATTTTTAAATAGTACTCTAGTTGATTATGATTCATGAAGATCTTTGACTTCACTTCTAGAATTAGTGAACATAATGCTAAAGCTTGTCAATTAGATCAATTAGAAAAGTCAGATGTAACAGAAGTGAGGAACAAGATATTGAAACATACCATCATTAATCAACCATTTCAGAGACAAATAAAAAATCCAGAATTTGAGACAATAAAAACCAAGGTTAATTATCTCTATTAAATAAGTAATTTAAAACTACCCAAGTATCATTTTAGATACTTACAGGATAAAAGAAAAACCAGAAGTTGAAGATATGTACAGTTGGAAACAAATTATACTCAACTATGTCACATGTGTTATATGATCTCTAAATGGACATATTTCAAACACTCCTTTAACATTAGTACTATTATATAACTTTCAGATGAATACACACAAATTCTGAGATAAGAAGATGCTAATTAAAACACAGTCTATGTACTAAGAATTGATCTGGATGCAACTATTTGGGCTTCAATTATTGTTAAAGTTATACGCTAATTTAACTGGCTTGGTAGATGACCTTAATTCACAACCCCCACAGGAAATTTTCCTAAAATTGCATGTCAGGGAGAGTCAATACCTAATAATCAGGCAAATGCTGAGTAAAATGTTTAATATTTGGCCAAAGAGGAATGTTATTATGCTTCTGTATTAAATTCTTCAAGCAGGACTGGCTACATAATTTGTAGCATCCAGCATAAAAAGAAAATGCTTGGCTCTTTGTTCAAATATTGTAATAATTTCAGCCCAAAAGAAGCAGGACATTAAGTCTAGTGGAGTCCCTCACACTGTGAGAGCTCTCTGCTATTGTGTAAGTCACATGCCCACAAACAAGCCCTGCTTCCATGTGTATCTGAGTCATAACTGGGGGAATCTTTGGGATTTTGGAGAGATGACTCAGTTAATATGCTTTTAAAAGATGATGTAGATGAGGAAGATGCACCCAAGAACCAGTTAGGAAAGTTGTTATAATTATGTGATTAAAACACATATTCTGATGGCTAGTGACACATTACATATATTTACTGTGTAAGGGGAATGTTGGGTGACTTAACAGATACAGCTAATTGAAATGATCCTGAGTAGTAGCATGCACTCGAACTAGTTTCTACAACTAATTTAGAATTCAATAGAATAATGTGAAGTCTTTTACTACTTAATTAAACTTCTGTAATGCCTGTTTTACCAAGATGAATAAAATACATAAATTGTATGAGGTGACATCTAATGCACACAAAAAAAGAGAAATGCAAAAATCAGAACAGTGGGTACATTAAACTGATTCTTAATAATTGAAACCAATTTAATCATTTGAGATTATTTTATTCTAGCTGACGTAATACTGTAGCAGTTATATTCTAATTATAACCTGTTTCATTTTACTCTGCCTTTCTAGTTAATTATTACAGTCAATTTGTAAAATGACATGGTTCCACATTTGCATAGGTCACTATTAAATAAATGAATAGCTGAAATTACTCTAGCATTGAAGTGTCAACTTTGGTAGAAGTCAAGAGGACTTCAAATGTTCTTCTAACACCCCTTAATGTGTTAATGACCACTATTAAACTGCAATTAAAAGGCCAGGAGAAATGCATGAAACAGTTAATAGAAAAATAGCACAGACACAATTAAAACAATTCTGGATTTTTCTTTTTTTGACTGATAGAAAATAAAGTGATACGCTATAAGAAGTGCAGTGTGAATCTATTTCCAACTCAAGACACAGTTGACAGTTTAATGATAACAAATCATAGGCTGCCTTTTGGGGGAGCATTGAACGTCAGCTTAAAATTAACATCAGTGGTAAACAAGACAATGTGGTGATTTTACCTTGTATTTAAATCACTACTTATTATGGTACTAAATAATAGCTTTAAATAACTTGGTGTCCAGATTACTGATATACAGTCTATCTGTATGAGAAATAAAAGAGAGACAGTACTGAAAGATATGCTTAAGTTTTTGACATCCTAAATAAAGGATAAGCGTATGTCTTGACTGTGCAGTCTTGTTAGAGTTGCCTGTGAAACCTTTCACTGAGTATGTTGTACACTGAAACCCTAACATTGTCATTAGAGCACTTCACTCACATAGACTAAATTTCCAAGTATCAGGGATTTTGTTTAACTCAAGAATACACCAGAAAAAAAAACAACTTAAAAATTATACATAAACACTCAACTTACAGGAAGCATATCAAAACTAGAAGAGATAGAACACTATAACAAATTATAATGTGGGTAAGAGATTATATATTTTTGCAAAATAAGGGTTAAAGTAGTCTTTTGTTGTTCACACAGATTTCTTCCTCTTGTCCTGGATTTCACAAAATGTAAATAATATATAAGAAAGTATTATTAGGTACAATTTACTGAGTATAAGCTATAGATGCATCAAATATTTGTGTCAAAGTATCCTTTGGGACATTTACTCATGGACATGGTAGCTAACTATAGTTGTGAATACAAGTGAAGAAAGCAGTTAAGAGAGTTAAACTGACAGTCAACAGAGTAACTTAAGTATGGATCTATAGCCAAATGTTTTTCCTTGATTACATATATATTCAAGCCTTAACTATATTCCTGCTTTGAATCACCTATGTTGTCTTCATTCCATACTTAAATTTTTATATAAAGTTCATTATGATTTGAAGCAGACACATATCCATGATAATTACATGGGTAATAATGAATCCTCAGTAATTGCAACCTAATCATTGGTGATCATTGATTTAATGAGTGGTGGACTCTAGCAATAGTAGTGTGCTCTAATGGGGCATAATATTTATATATTTTTAATATCAACTACATCAAAAATCATTTGACCCATGTATAAAATGTAACTAGTGGGGAAAATTGCATTAAGTATTCAATATCATACAAATGCTTGACTGTAGCCTAAGCTAGAAACAAAATATTACACTAATGATGTCAAATATTTGAAATTCTTTAGAGACATCAATGTTAGGTTCCATATTAGAAGCTTAGTTGATATACCATTTTATAGTTCCTTAAACACCTGATGAACAGAAATGGTCAGGACATATATCAACACTACAGCATTCAAAACATCAATTAAACCTTTAAGAGTAAATATTTCAGAAGTATTATAACCCTCTCTTTAAGAAGAAATGAGAAAATGAATTGAGGCAATTACCACCTACTACCAAAGGGCATTTAAAAAATGTTTATATTGACATTCAAATATTCAGCACATAAATACTGTTTTTCTCTAATTTTTAAAGATATTTTATTAGTGACTCTTTGATAAAAAAATGGCTTCCTAGAAGACAAGAAATGGAAATAATCTAAGTGTCCATCAACAGATGACAGATGACTAGATAACGATGTGGTATATATATACACACACACACAATGGAATACTACTCAGCCATATTAAAAATAAATCTTGTCATTCGCAATAGAATGGATGGCATTAGAGGATTTATGATGTCAGAAGGAGAAAGACAAATACAGAATGATTTCACTCATATATAGTATGTGAAGAAACAAAGCAAAGCAAATAGACTTTATAGTAAAGGACTACATATCATATTTGATGAAGAGTAAACCTATATATCTAAAACGTATATTGTGTTGTATGTCAATGTTATCTCAAATCAGTCACTTTCTTACATTAAAATTATCAATAACAACAAGACTTCTTCTGTAATTTTTGTCCTAAAAATCCATGTAATAATTACTTCCATGATTATAACCTGGCATCAAACCTGGCACACCTGAATCAGTGAAACAAAAGTGCCTATTGAATGTTACTTTCTTCATGTACATAAAATGACAGTTAAAATAATTATATTCTTTTCTATAGCTTACTCTCAAAAACATTAGCTCAGAGCTGTTTAGCTGAAAAATCAATGAATAATATTCAGTCCCATGTGTCACATTTCATATTCATAAAATAAAGATAGAAGTAATATACCTATATAGTATATATAGTTCCTTTCATTTTTTTTTTTGGTACTGGTTGTACTAGCTCATGACAGATTGGGTTATGTAGAAGATAGCAGTCATACTGCTGGTCTCAAGGCTCTCAAGTGTTTCTTTCTTCCAGAAGAGGTATGTTAAGAAAAGAGCATAATGCCATAACCATGTTTTAAACTTAACAAAAAGAAAATGATAATATATAAAGAAAGTCATTGATTAAAGCCATTATAGAAATATTTACTAACAATCAACAAATGGGAAGAATTCTAATTACTTTAGGTCTTCAGAGTTAAGGTGTGACAAAGTAAAGATACAATTTCATTCACAGAAATATCTGAGCTGTACAAATGTATTGCAGTTAAAATGTAATTTCTGCTAGTCTTAAAACAGTATTTTTCTGAAAGTGTAGAGGTAATGGAAAATCATACCACCAGGTTGCTTCTATTCAAAGAGAAAAGGAAATCCTCTTTGTAAGGTAAGGTAAGGAGGGAGTAGCACGGAATATGTCAAAGACAGGGAGTAGCTGCAGTCTAATGAGCTTTGAGGTCCTGGAGGAACAAGGTCCAAGTCTGATTATAAATAATGAAGAATAATATCAGTATCTTTTTTGGTACCAATATGAGTAGTCATCATCTCATCAGTTAAGTAGGGTCTATTTTTGGGGGGTTGTTTTAAGGAAAGGTGCAGGCAGGAATGAAGGTGAGTTGGCAGGTAGGAAGAGAGAGGAGGAAGAGGCACTTTATTGTTTGTCAGTTGTTGATGCTGGTTATTCCCCAGGGCCCCCAGTTTTGAACCTGGGATCTTGGAATGTATGTGGAATTGCTCCAAGGTATACTAGACCGCTAGGTCACCAGGCAGGCCCAGTAAGGATCTGGTTTTAGAAATCAAATGTAAAACAAAAGCAGAAAAGAAGTGCTAGATGAATACGAAAATACAACTCAAGGTCAAAAGCCAATGTCAGAAATGCCAGAGGTACAGGTCCTCAGAATTGATCATTTATATTAAAGAGAGTGTCAGAGTTCTTAATTATCTAAGTATCTCTTGAAATTTACTTTAATATCTGACCATGGCTTGGTTGTGGGAAGATGATAATATTTATTTTCTCTCAAAATTGCCAAACACAATTCCTTTTATTCTAGAAAGGGCCTAGATCAGAGTTGAAACAAGGGATCACAGGGTCCAATGGACAATGATAGAGAACTACTGGAAATTTGGTACTTGGTGTGGCATTATATATTTAACGAATTGCAAAACCACTAAATATTATTTTATAAATCAGTTATCTAAAAAAAAACAAACAAAAGTTAGACCCAAGAACAGCAGGACCAAGGCAAGAAATCAGGACCTACTGCAAGTTTTCAGAAGGAAAGTGGAAGAAATACAGCTTTGTCTTCTTCCTGGACACACCTTGATAGAGAAAGATCAGGAATAGGAGAACAGATAAAGTGGTCTATTGCTAAACAACCAGAAACTATAGCTCTGATACTCTGACTCGAAAGACAAGACAGGTACTGAGGTGAGAAAACCTAGGTAAATTTTAATAATCTGGAATTTAATTCCATAGAAAGATGCTTTTATCAAGAATTATTCCTCAACAGTAAATTCTCCTGCTGGAGAAGTAACAGACTTATCCTGTAAATGCAGTTCTGTTACTGTTTTTCGAAATGTATTCATAAAGAAAGAGTTGGAGTTACTTTGGGCAAAGTGCAAGGGGTGAAGTCTCTAAATTGGAAATATTTTCAACCAAATATTTTATATTCTTTCATATAATTTCGACATGTCTTGCTATAATAACTTTAAAGGCATATTTATTTACTCAATCATATATAATACATAGACATCTTAATATAAAGTGCATAGCAAACACTGTGATGAATATTGGGATGAATATGGCAAGAGGCTCTTTATTTAATCAACTAATAGTGTCACCTAAACTCTGATAGAGAAAATTAAAACAAAGCCAATGAGAATAATAGTATAATAAATGCATCATTAAAGTTCAGAGAAAGAAAACATTACTTCTAGTTGAAACACAAAACATTTTCAAGAAGCTGATTGTTAATGAAGAGGTGGAGTCTGGACACAGTCAAGCTGAGAGAAGAGCACACTGGTGGTGGCGATACTGTGGTGAACAATGGCAAAGAACTGGAAGTCAATTTTGCTGGAGTTATAAGGATATGCTCCCCATTTCACTGGTGTTATTAGGTTAGAAAGAATAAAGCCAGATTATAGAACACCTTTTTAAAGTGAATTTTGACAGGCATGGAGAAAGATTTAGAAATACAAGAGTGAGAAAATTTGTGCTGCATATTGGGAAAATGCATCCTATAGTGGTGTTAGGTGAAATATCTGAGAAAAAAAGAGACAAGAAATTAGGAGGGCATTTGCATATTCTGACACACAAAGCACGGACTTGTAATTGAATATATTACTAATTTACTCATTTTATAAGAACATTTTAACAAGTTTCCTTAGGAGCTGCAAAAATTACTTGTTCTCTCTGACTGGCTGGCTCAGAAATTGCCCTCACGTTGCCCTGGCAGTCTCACCATTTTCAGCTAGTTACTTTTATAGATAGTTTAGCTGATCTTGCATACATATAAACTCCTTTATCTTTGTGAACACTTAACTAATTCTAGCAATTGTTTCCAAAATATTTCATCATATCCATTATATATCATGATTTTTAATAGTGAAATACTATGTGGTTATCAAAACAAGTCAGTTATATTGTCATTCAAATTTTTTTTTTTAATTTTAGCAAATGTCTATTGTGACTATTCAGAATACTTTGCTTGAAACAGGAATTTCATTGGCTTCTGACTATATCTGGAGTATAGGAGAAAATTAGAATGTAAACATAGAATGTAAAAAACAATATAGAAGTCTGATTATATCAGAGAAATAAAATGTAAAAAGACAAAGAGATGGTTATGTCAAGGGAGACAGAAGAAATACTAATACGCATTTCAACTCTTAGGAGTGTAGGACTGGTTATTTTCTAAGTTAAAGGAGAAAAAAAGAGGCAATGATTGAAGTAAGGTAACTTAAAGTATTATTATTATTAGGTCAATTCAACATATAACTCCAGAGATTAGAATCAATAATTCAGAATAAAAAGAGAGCTAGGAAGAGGCATAAAGAAAGATACAAAAAAAGAAAATATAATTAACAAAGGATAGGGGAAGAAACAATAGAGAATGGGAAACAGAAGGAAAATTATTGATAGGACACATGCGTGACAAAAAGTCACAAGTATGTCCAAATACTTCAGGCTATGTAGCTCAGAGAAGGTTCAACTTGATACAGCGCCACCCTAATTAGGTCACATATTTTTTTAAAATTTAGTAAAATTACCTTTTAAAGTACATGTAAAATAAAATTTTAAATCCATACAACTCCAATTTTTAAATTATTCAAAATGCAAATTTCAACTAATGTTGTCTATTATAAATTATTTTGTTATTTAGAACTGTTATTCTTTTGCTTAATTTTCAGAGAGAATATTTTTAAATTAGTAATCACTTTGAATATATCAGAATGACGTAGCTAGATTCTAAACAAAAAATTAGTTGTAAAGTTGAGAAAATGCAGATCTATTTAAAGCTGAGATGACAGTTGTTGAGCATTGTGATGTATTATCTTGACATGAACTGAATGAGGTAGATTAGTGACTGACACTAGCAATGTCAGAATTTACATTGCAGCACACACAAACTCCATGGAAATATACTATTAGCATCCACAGTAAGCAGTGATGAGTAATGAGATAAAAATTGACAATGTCAATAGTCATAAGCCCTCACAGTCAAGAATAATGAACTACATGTATATACATATAGGTATATATTCATACATACATACATAATGAAATATATCTTTATACCCTCTATCAAAATTAAATTTTGTGCAACAATAAATGCTCTCAATAGGATATAAAATTAAAATTGGTTTATATTAAATGTAGATGATGTTTGTAGCAAAGCACTATAGCAAAGATGGTGTTATAATAATCCTTTCTAGATGAGACAATCACATGCTTCTCCAACTCTTTTTTAAATGACCAAAACAATCCATTATTCTTTTTCTCTTTAACTTATACTGTACTAATTAAGTTAACCTTCTGAACATTTGATTTGGAAATGCTCCGAACATTAGATTAAAAGTTTTTCTTTTTATTGCAGCTATCTCATATAGTGTAATTCAGAAGTGATGACACAGCTTCCTTGGAATTTTCTCTGAAATTAAAACTTAAGAGAGAAAAATGTGCATTGTATTTTCTGAGCACTATTTAGTTAGTAATTAAGAAGCATACAAAAATCTCCAAAGTGATTTTAGTACATGTTTAACAATGCTTTGAAAATTATTTTTATAAGTATAATTTAACACGATGTTGTGGATGTATATACAGACTCTTTGATTTGTGCTTTTCTTTTTTGAAGACAGTGTTAATTTGTCCCCATTTTATTGTTTTGTTTTTCAGAAACAATATGAAACATATTGTAGACCTCTTCATAGTTACTAAGGCACCTGAATTTCCCTCCGTTCTGTGGATTAGCATCCTTTGTACCAGCAGGCTCAGCAACCTGATGCACAGTCAGACAGGAAGTAAGGCATGGAGAAGCTCATGACTCACGAGTCCTATTCAATGTCAGACAGATGGACAAACAGCAGTGACTGGTCTCTGCACCGAGGGAGGGAGTACTCCGTCCAAGGGAGTACAGTGATGGAACCATCAAAAGCCTTAGTGGATCAAAAAGAAGGTGGAGAGTAAAACCAAGAGGTGTCCAGCTTTGGGCAGATCAGTAACGTAAATTGCTGATTCCTAAAATAAATAAATAAGTAACATAAAATAATATATATTGCTGTGAGTTCTTCATTCTTCCTCTTTATATTAGAGCAGCAAGGTTTCTAAGCTCTCAGAGAAAATACATACAATTCACGATGAATTAACTTCAAAACAATCACACATCCACAAATTTATTTTTTCTATTTGGTGTCTGTGTTAAGATTTAATAGACAATTTCATAAAATCAACCAATGTATTCTTTCATATTTGAAGCTATTTCTTTAGCTATTTTGCTATATTTCAGCTATTATGGACACAAAATACACACACATGCATTTCCACTATATATTGTAATAGAGAATTTTTATATTAAAGAATTTCAGATGGTATATAAAATGTATAGCGACCCAAGTACAATTTTTAGTTACTTAATTGCTGATATATATAAATATATATGTGCATATATTTACATATCATCTCTCACTTGTCTGTATTTCTTTTGTAGATCTAACTTTAATAAATTCATACTCTGGTTCAGTTCAGTCGTTGCAAGAGATGAGATACATACTTTTAGCAAAACCACAACTTTTGACTTGAAAGCACATAAAGAAAGCAAAATATAAAAAGTTAAATGTGTTAACAGAGCGAAGTTAGGAGTAAATGAGTCATTCTTACAACTTGGAAATGGAAATGAAACAATATAAATATATACATGCATTACATTTCATAATCGAAACATTTCATGTATTATTGAAAATGATGGATATTTTCTATTGAGATGCTTTTGTATAATTCTTTCTGTTCCTTAAAAAAATATTCTAGAATACTTTGTAAGTTTTTCAATACATGTTTCATTTTAAACCTAATTTTATAAAGTATCTAATGCTGACATCACACTCCACATTGGATCAATTATCTAGTCTGAATAAACTTTAATTGAGCCATTTAAAATATGTGCAGCTGTTGTGAATTGAAATAGGCAGGTAGTTTATCTCATTAGCGTTAATTTAAATGTTCGTTGTTTTGCACATTTCTATGTAGAGTGCATATTTTTATAGTAAGCCTTTAGTTAGTTTTTTTAAATAATGAACAAACAGGTTAGATTTTGAAAATCATTTATCTATACCAGCATATTTTTCTGTATGTAGCAGAACTGCTGAAAGTGCACTTGTTCCTATGTAACTTTTCAGTGAACTTAGCAATGAAATAATCTAAATTCTTTTTAGTTAATTTTTAATTTTATGACTACTTATATTATTAATCTGACATCTTCCAGGTATATGAGAATTTCAATTTGCATTATTTCAAATATATTTACTCTAATTCACAGAGAATTCTTGGGTGAAATCTTTCAAACTCATCATTTGCATTTGCTTTTTTGTGTTCTCAAAGATAAAATATAGACAGAGAAAGCAAATTTAAATATTTTTTAAAAATTCCTGACATTCATACTTTTAATTGTACAAAGGGTTGTTGTTTTGGTTGTTTTCTGTGATACTGGATTTTTAGCTGTATAATTCTTATAATTTGAAAGGGAATATTTTAGCTTTTATAGTACATAATTTTCTTTTCATAGATTGCTTACATAACAAAAGTAATCCTCTCTCAAACTGGTCAACTGTATTTGTGCTTCTTTTCCTCTCATTGTTATACATTTAATAACCAATTGCTCATGTAATTACCTTGGTTTTATTTTTCCTTATTGCATTTAAGATGAAGCACAGAATATTAACATAAGCACTCCTGAATTTTACAAAATAGAATGGTCTTTCTTTTAAAGAACATTGGTTTAAAAGAGGAATTCTAATATGTGTAGAAACTCAGATGAAGATATATTTGTACGTGTTATAAGTGAAGTCTATGTGAATATGAAATAAGAATACAATTAAAATATAGACATTAGTAAAACCATAGTGCATTTAAGAATTTATCTACATATACTCAAAACAATCTAAAAAGTCCACTATTCAGATATTTTGAGGAATAATACATGTTTCAAATATATTAGACACACACTGAGCCAACAGTATTTGAAAATATTTTTCTTCTTCGTGTTGAATTTCTACATCTAATCTTTTCAGACTTTTTTCCTTGGTGTCACTGAAAAATAAGTTACTATGTATATGCCAGACATTGGGCTAAGTACTTTTCATGCATTATTGCATTTAATGTATAAAAAAATCACCCAAGGTCACATCACTACTAAGTGATACATCTTAACAACTACTCCTTCCTTCTCTTTACTTCCCAGTAACACCTCCTATAAGTAAGTACCTGTTATGTGTTTACTTAATCCTCCCAGAAACCCTGTCCAGCAGATATTTCATTCCTATTTCAAATATATGGAAGCTGAAGTTTCAAGACAATGTGCATGCCCCCTCAATCACAGATGTGAGTGACAGAGGAGAGAGGTTTGATTCCAGAATTGCATGGTTACTCTCTAACAGTGACTCCCTCCAGTTGTACAGCAGTGTCCTTCCTACCTACATTCAGAATCTCCCACAGTTTTACTAATTATGTGATGAAGATTATTGGAAGTAAAGTCTGTGTGTATAGCCCATAGCACAATATCTGGAACTTTATAGGTAGTCAGTAAATGTTAACTCATTATTATAAGCACTGCAAGAATATGTACTAATGTATCTTTGTCATACATGAACACTGTCCATGAAACTAAGTTAAGCTAATTCATGCCAAGATATGAATGTTAAACATCTTTCTGGCCCCTGACTTCCTATTAATAACCTATTTGAAAATTTCCAAAAGGATTTCTTTCAAAGTAGAAATTGGTAAACCAATGATTTTTCTGGTTAATAGCAGTTAAGATAACAAAGGAAAACACGATTCAAGGAAATACTGGTTACAATTATTTGGAGAGAATGGTTATGAAAGATATGCTGGAAATAATACTTCAAAACCATAAAATCTGTTTTTAATTGATGCATTTGGATGAAAATCTATGAGAAGACATGTAATGATACATCTGTATCCTGTATCTCCTCTTACCTATAAATGTATATACGTGTATGCTCACATACAAATATGCCACACAGGAGTTTGCTTTTCTATCTCTCTTCTATATATACTTACATATGACATATTCATATCTTTAATTCATTGCATGTATGCATGTTTATGTATGCATATCAAGCCTATAATCAGTCATATTACATGGATTCAGGTATACTACAAATCAAATCATATCCTTAAAAGACAAGATTTATGTAGTAAGAGCTGTTGTAGTGCTGATAACTACATGATAGATGTTAGACAAATCCTTAAAATCAATGTTTTAAGGACATCTCACGGAGTCTGTTTTAAGTACAATTCAATGCCAACATTTTGTGACATCACTATTATATAAAGGCAAAATAATCATTTCTTGCCATTAAAATGTAACACTGTATTGACATTGCACATATTACAAATTATATTTACCAAATATAATATTACTAGGTTTAAAATGAAGAAAAATGCTTGTTTCCACTTTCTGTTGATGGCAGAATTTGTCATAGCCTTAGATTTCCAGATGATGGTGTAATTCTGAAAGCCATCACTGAGGATTAGGTGATTAATTGTACTAAAAATCTGAGTCTCCACTTTCTTGATAGTAAACACATGTTTTGCTTATTTTAATGAATTCTATACACTAGTAAACTAAGCTACTTTGATTGGAGGTGAAAGATGAGCAGGTTCATGAAAACATTTTTTAATAAGCATTTCTTCAGTTACAAGAATTCAGAGTTGAACTTTATATCTCAATAACATAGTAGAATATTTGCTTTTGAGGTTTTTCTT
>RJWH01003274.1:0-2500 GCA_004363575.1 Solenodon paradoxus | reverse complement strand
ACAGGTCAGGAAATAGAACCAGGTGCATGGTGTTAATAGGGGAGCCACTTAGCGCTCCACTAAAGTAGAAAGAGAACTGTGGTTTCCCAAGACATTTCTGAGTAAATAATAGTCATAACGGCGGGGGGGTGGGGAGGGGGTGGGGAATTAAAACAAGGATTTCATGGTGATTTGAAAAGAGTCAATCAATATGCCAAAGAAACTACCTCTCCAGAGTCAACATATAAGAACTATACTTTTCCTTCAAAACAGGAAGAATTTCATTAAATACTCAACAGTTGTAGGGAAAACCTACTACATGCAAATTATCACATTAGATATAGAGGGTCATATAAATATGAATTAACTAACATTCTATCCTGTAGGAACTGTGAATTGAGCAGGTGAGCTAAGATATACATATGAGCTTAATGGGTAGCTATGAAAGATTATGTTATTTCCTGAATTAGGTCTGAAAGGTGTAAAAGATCCATTAGAATTCAAAAGGGAAGAACTGGGCCATTGCAGAAAACTCAGTGAAGAAAGGTTTGTATTCTAGGTAGGCTTAGGTTTAATTATCGAGAAGGACAGTCTCAGTGGAAAAAGTTAGTAAGCTATTTTAGAAAGATCTGAAATCTGGTTTGGCCTCCACCATAAGTCAACTGCATAACCCTGAAAATGAATACCACTTGGAAATGTGTGACTTCAGCATCTTACTTGCCACACATTACTAGGTCTGACTCTCCTGACAAGAACAGTGGGTTGGTGCAGAAGAAAACAAAGTTTTATACCACAAGTCAACCATATATATAATCTTATTTAATCCCTATAACAACTCTGAAATAAAAGAGTAAACTAATTTCACAGAGTTGAAAGTGCTTTGTCTCTTTCCAAAGCTCATACATGTTCTATATTAAAATAAAATGTTTCATCTGATTTAAAACTCATGATTTTTTTTCAATGAAAACTTATGTCTTCTTTCAAATACAAAGCTAATATATATGTCATTATTAACATCCTATACTTGTAGTAGAATTGGGCACTGGAGCCCAGCCACGCCAGTTTGTTTTTTTTCCTATTCTCTACCACTTACCTATCCTATCTCATTTCCTACTGTGCTCATGCCAATGACAAATTAGCTCAGAGAATCTGCTAAATAACAAAAATCAAGCCAAGTTAATTTTAAAGATCAAACTGATTTTATTAAATTATTCATTAATAGGACAACCTCCCAACTAGCAAGAAGGAAGAAGGTGCTACAGAAGTTACACATAATCAGAAAGAGGATGGACTAAGATTGTTAGTAAAAGAAAAGATTATTTCAGGCAAAGCTACCTTCCACTAGGGGGAGGCAGGGGTTTCTTATCATATATATAATCTCAGCAGTGCTGACCAGGAAACTATGGATTGATCAGTTTAAATTTTCACTTTGGGGAGAGGTTAACACTACGATTAGGTTAAGTTAACTTGGCGTTCTTTCATTCAACAGAATCCGGGCAAATAAAATGTCCTAGAACATATGTTACATGGTGATGATAGAATGTTGACTACATGAGACATGATTCTTGCCTCATGGTTATTATAGTCTAATTATAAATAAAGATCAAGTACGGTCACGGTAAAAAAAATTAGGCCAGAAAGTAATTCTAGGGCCAGAGTTGGGAAAATTTGAATACTCTGCACTGTGGGTTATTTCGGCGTTCCCGCATTTATTATTGCTGCTGTTGTTGTTAAATAAGGGAGTGATGGGCTCAAACCCCACTTAGATGAACTAACCCAGAGTTACAGTATATAGGGTGGGTTATAACAGAAGGGAGTGAAATTTAAAACTCTTAGGAGCCTATGATAGCAATCCAAGTGTGATGAATCTATATCCAGGCAGCAATAACATAGACATAAAATGCAGATGAATCTAAAACATATTTGAGAAATAACTTTTTTTTAATAATAGTTTAGTTAGTTGGTGATGACTGATGCTGGGTTATAAGGAAAAAATAAATCCTACACCAAACAGAATTAGAAAGATAGAAAAATCAAAAGAATAGTTGGCTTTGTATTACATTTTGCTTCATATTTAAGAAAGTTCTAAATATTTGCTCCCTATGTATGCAAACAAACCCATCTCAGCTAACATGACATATTAAACTTCAATTCTAGAAAGTCTCAGGTTTTATCAATACATCAAGCCATCTATTATCAGATCAGGCTATTTATTCACCCAGTTTCAACTTACTTCCTACCGAGTAGGAACTTTGTTCTACTTTGAGTTTGTCCTCAAGGAGCACACAGTCCACTGGGGAAAAGAGGCAGTTAGCAAAACATTATAATATAATCTTGAAACTCTAGAGTAATAAAATACCATGAAGATATTAAGAAAGCAAGTACTAACCCTGCCAAGGAAGCCTTGAAAGACTTCATTCAGGAAATAGAAAGTGATTTAGTCTTTGAAGGATGATCAGTAGTAACCAGGCAGGGATTTCATTAAACACACACACACACACACACACACACACACACACAC